>OX439485.1:97460072-97485740 GCA_949320155.1 Melangyna quadrimaculata
CCCCTCCAGCCAGCTCTGTCCCTAGCTAGCCGCTTCCAGTTGCGCACACCGAGTGCTCTGATGTCGTCATTCACTTGAATGCGCCACCTCTTACGGGTTCTTCCTCTGCTGCGTACCCCATCGGGGTTGGATTCGAAGACTCTTCGGGCAGGTGCGTTGCTGTCCATACGCTCCACGTGCCCCAGCCATCTCAGCCGCTGTATTTTCAGCTTTTTGACCAGGTCAACGTCGCTGTATAGCCCGTATAGTTCGTCGTTGAATCTTCTCCTCCATACTCCTTCGATACACACCGGACCGAAAATCACAGGAAGAATCTTCCTCTCAAAGCACCCTAGCAAATTTTTATCCGAATCTTTCAGTGTCCATGCTTCTGACCCATAAAGCAGGACCGGGATGATTAGGGTTTTGTATAAAGTCTCCTTGGTTCTCTGAGAGAGGGCCTTACTACTTAAATGCCTTCTTAGACCGAAGAAACAGAGGTTGGCAAGAGTAATTCTTCGCTTGATCTCTGCACTAATGTCATTCTGCGATGTAATAGTGGAGCCCAGGTAGACAAAGTCCTTGACAACTTCGATAATATATCTGTCCATCGTGATATTTTGCCCGAGTCGACAATGTTGAGATTCTTCTCTCGATGACAGCATATACTTCGTCTTGTCCTCATTAACCGCCAATCCCATTCTAGCCGCCTCGGATTCAATGCTCGCAAATGCCCCTGATAAAGCTCGCTTCGTTCTGCCGACAATGTCTATGTCATCCGCATATGCAAGCAATTGAACGGACTTTTGATATATTGTACCGCTGGTGTTGACATGTGCGTTGCGTACAATGGCTTCAAGAACGATGTTGAATAGGTTGCATGATAATGCGTCGGCTTGCCTCAATCCTTTCTCAACATCAAAGGAATCGGTGGTGTTCTTACCAATTTTGACGGAGCAGCGAGATTTCTCCATCGTCATCCTGCACAGACGGACGAGTTTGGCAGGGATGCCGAGACTCGACACGGCTCTGTATAATTCGTCCCTTTTCACGCTATCATACGCGACTTTAAAATCGATAAAAAGGTGGTGTGTATCGATCTGGAATTCCCGGGATTTTTCTAAAATCTGTCGGAGTGTGAACATTTGATCGACGGTTGACTTGCCTGGCCTAAAACCGCACTGATAAGGGCCGATCAGATCGTTGACAAAAGGTTTTAAGCGGTCACACAGGATGGCCGACAAGATTTTATAAGCGACGTTTAGGAGACTAATTCCTCTGTGGTTGGTACATTTCAGAACATCTCCCTTTTTATGGATGGGGCACACTATACCGAGGTTCCATTCATCAGGCATACTTTCCTCCGACCAAATTTTGGAGATGAGCTGGTGTATGCTCCTAGCCAATTCATCTCCCGCTGATTTAAATAGTAGTAGTAGTAGTAGTAGTAAAGTGTGATTTTATTGGCATTTAAAATTAATAAACATAAGTAATTACACAATGCTTAGTACAAAAAATAGGACATTGGCATTATGCCGTCAGCTGAAAAAAGAGTTCTTTTATAAAGCAGTAAGGTTCTTTGTTAATTTATAATTTATAGTAAAATACAAAGAAGAGAAAGCGAATAAATAAATAAATATAAGTACTAAAAGTTATAATGATTCGTTAATAATTTGTTGCCGATATTTTAGTGCAGATTTCAGGTAGTTGTAGAGGATATTCCAATTTTCACCATTTAATGCGTGAATAATTTCATTTGTTGAAAGTGTAGTTTTTCCCCAAAATGACCTTCGGATCGAATTTAGAATGGGACAGATACCAATTAAGTGGCCTATATCTTCTCTGCATCGCAGGTTACATAATGTGCATTCAGGAATTCTATGATTTCTATATGGCAACTAGTTCAGGTTAATAAGCTCACCCCTGGCTTTAAAAACTGTTGATATAAAATCAAGAGTGTTTCGGTCATCGAAATAATTTTTTTCGGCAAGATCATGATTCAGCAATTTATAAAAAGTTCTTGATTGGCTATGTTGGCTTTGTTCTTTGAAGTTACTTCTTGTTGATTCTTCAATTTTCACTAAATGCACCTGAAGGGTGCCACTGAAAGTTCTTTCATTGTGTTGGGGAAATTGAATACCATGGCGGTCACCCAATCTCGTCCATTCAGTGAAGAATTGAAGATTTCTGTCTTTGAGAAATAAGACTATTTTATTTGTAAGCCGATGATTTAAATAGTTCGGCTTGTAAGCCATCCGCACCAGCAGCCTTGTACGACTTAAGTTTGAATATCGCCAGCCGCACTTCGGTTAGGTCGGGTGGAAGGAACTCTTGGCCATCATCGTCCAAGTTGAATGGAGTGTTCTGCCTATTAGCGGCGTCTTGGCTGTCTTCGCCATTAAGCAGTCTAGAGAAGTGTTCTTTCCAGATCCTCAGCACTGACTGTGTGTCTAGTACCATATTCCCACTCTCATCTCGGCAGGCTTTCGTTCTAGCCTTGAATCCTTGGGTGGATCGCTTCACCCTCTGAAAAAATTTTCGAACATCTCCCCTACCGCTACAACCCTCAATAGACTCTACCGCCCGCGTCTCGTGCTCTCTCTTTTTCCTCCTGAGAAGTCGGCGTTCCTCTTTTCGTTTCAGCCCGTAGAGCTCCCGGGCCACTCTCTCAGCAGCTCTTGTACGAGTCTGCAGCATTGCCTGGTAGGCCTCTTCCTTAGCTGCATGCGCTAGCCGGCACTCTTCATCGAACCAAGGGTTTCGTTGTATTCGCCTAGTGAAACCCAGCACATCAGAGGCGGCACTTCTGATGGCTTGTTGACAGTGTTCCCACTGGTCCTCTGCACTTGATGCTGGTGGCGGACCTCCTGAGAGATTAAGAGTTACGTGGTCTGCAAAAGTTCTGGCGGTCTCTTGCGATTTAAGCTTCTCGACATCGAATCTTTTCACAGCATCTGCTCTGCGTTGTCGCGTCATAGATATCGGCATACGTAGTCTAGCTACCACCAGGTAGTGATCCGAGTTGGCCCCTTGGAACGTTCGGACGTCCAAGATACTGGAAGTATGTCTCGCGTCTATCGCAACGTGGTCAATTTGGTTGACGGTTACTTGATCACGCGACCGCCAAGTCCCCTTGTGTATATTGAGGTGTGGGAAGTAGGTGCTTGAGATGATGACATTTCGCCCCGCCGCAAAGTCTGCCAGCCTGTGTCCGTTGCCAGAAGTTTCGTCGTGTAGGCTCTGTCCTCCAACTATCGAACCAAAGATGCCCTCCTTTCCGAATCTTGCGTTGAAGTCACCAAGAATGATCTTCACGTCGTACTTCGGGCACATATCATACGTTGTCTCCAGGAGATCGTAGAATGCTTCTTTGGTTGAGTCCTCTCTCCCTTCATGGGGGGCATGAACACAGATCAGCGAAATGTTCTTAAATTTGCCCTTGATGCGGATTGTGACCAGGCGCTCGCTTACACTTCGGAAGCCCAAGACTTCATGCCTAAGTCTTCCCCTTATCACAAAACCACAACCAAAGAGCCGCTGACCCTGTTCCTTCAAGCACCCGCCGTAGTAGATATCACACGTTTTCAGTCTCCGTATGCCCTCTCCATCCCATCGCACTTCCTGGATGGCTGTTACGTCAGCCTTAAGCCTATCCAGGTTCTCCACTAATTGTTCGGCTGCACGTGTTCTGTATAAGGACAGGACGTTCCACGTGCAGATCCGAAATTCATTGTCCTTGTTTCGTTTGCTGGGGTCGTCAACTTTAAGATCATCCATATCCGAGGCTTGTTGTTGTTTCGGAACAACTTTTTTTTACGTGGTAGGGAAGTTACCCCGACGCACAACCCCCGACCCGGAGGACCAGACCCTTCGTATAACTCCAAGGGTAGGGAGCCGGATAAACCGCTCCTTATAGGCCTGAGCTACAAATATGTCGTAGTAGCCCATATAAGGTGCTCACTAAGTAGTTCAACCTAACTGGAACTGTAGACGCCACCGTTGATTCCATCTAGAGAATTCGTCCGCTGCCGCCTCGATGAAAGGAGAAGTGCCTTAGTGGGAACACTCCTCCCCCCCTCTCTCGTTGGCTGTCCCCAACAGCTTTCCACGGGGATTTAAACCCCGTCTCCAGTTGAGGTACTAGACACCCGATGTTCACCACTAGGAGGTGAGAGTGGGAGTTGGTAGACAGAGGTGGGTTTTGAGAAAAACCTGTGGACGCTTGTGACCTCTTGAATGCACATAACTACCCTTTTGAACATCTTTTGAGACCCTTGGAAAGTTTTATCAAAATTCTTTCTTCTAAATAAAATAAAAAAAAAAAAAATTCTTTCTTCTAAAAAAAAATTCATTTTAACCCATATATTCCCCATAACGTCACTTTTAATTTTTTCAATGATCATTGGTAAGGTAGTCAGTGAAAAATTAAAAGTCATTTTATAAGAAAAGTTGTGAAAAATTGAAAAATAAGTATTAAGTAAATTAGCTTTACTTTGGCATCAAAATAATCATATATATTTTCTTCAAAATCTCAATTAATATTTTCAATGGCGGTTTCTGTGTGCTCTCGCTCGCTCCTCTGTTTGAGTATTTTGCCTGTCTTTGACGTGCGACCTGTAACTCTTTACTGACGTCGTCATGTTGAAAGTATTTCGTTACGAGTGATGACAAGGTAGATAGGATAACTGAACTCAAGTTTCTCGAGTAAAGCTGGGGTTCCTAAATCTCCTCTCGGGGTGTTCATAAAATTTATGATACCTAGTTTGTTGGTAGTCTGAATTAATGTAGTTAGATTTTTCAATATTCCGTTAATAATATAAGAAGCAAGAGAATTGGATGTTCTCGGCTAAGCCATTTCCTCTAGGATGATACGGGAAACTAGTGGCATGGTTGAACTTCCAATCGGATGAAATTTTTTTTAATTCACTACAAGAGTACTGTGGGCCAATATCGGTCTCTAGGATTCTGGGAATTCCGTTCAAAGCGAAAATATTTTTGAAAAATGTTATCACATTTTTAGCCGTCGGTTCTCTTAGTTTTTCAAACTTTATAAAACCAGAGTAACTGTCAGTTACTACGGCGAAGTCGTTACCTTTAAAATAAAACAAATCGGATGCAACGACTTTAAAGGGATAACTAGGTAAAAGCATTCGACAGACAACCACGAGATCTGATATAGGTCGCACTTAGGCAACGAGAAGTTCCGGAAGTCTACGTGAAGATGGTGATGGACATGTACGAGCAAGTTAAAACAAAGGTAAGATGCCCCACAGGAATCACCGAAGAGTTCCCATAAGTACCTAGGTGTGCACCAGGGAAGCATCTTGAGTCCTTGGCTCTTTTTTTACTGTCCTTGACTTTCTGCTTGAGGATAAGGTGAATCAGTTATTCTTTGCTGACGATGGATCCATCATAAGTGAAGATCCTGTGTCCTTGCAACGAGCACTTGATGTATGGGTGGATGTTCTGGAGGGAAATGGATACCGCATTAGCGCGAAAAAGACCGAATACCTATGCTGTCCATTTTCTGATCCACACAGGCCTATTGCGGACATCTGTTTGAATGGAACAGTGCTTCCCAAGTGCGAAAAGTTCAAATATCTTGGATCAATGATCAATGACTAAGGATCTTGTGATGACGACATCAAACATCGCGTAAGCGCAGGGTGGATGAAGTGGCGGGAAAACTCTGCCATCTTCTGTGATAGAAAAAATGTCACCTAAGCTGAAAGGAAAGCTCTACACGGCAGTTATTCGCTCAGCGCTTACATACGGTTCACAGTGTTGGACAATGTTCAAGAAGTATGAGAGTAAATTGACTGCAGCTGAAATAAAGATGCTTCGCATGGCAGCATGAGTGACAAAAGCCATCGAATAAGCAGCAAGAGAATCCAAGTAAGCCTACCCGTCAAAAATGCCATCTTGGACAAAATACAGCATGACAAACTTAGCTGGAACTGTCATGTACAAAGAAGATGCCATGAGAGCCCCGTTCAAAAGGCAATAGCACAAGACGTTCCAACACTATCGCGGAAGAAAGGCAGGCGCAAAAACTCCTTGATGGAACATATGCAGCGACACCTGCATTTAGTTGGCCTCAGACACAGAACAATCCAAAACCGGCAGGCCTGTCGACGTTTTCTGAGGTCAACCCGGCGAACCCCACATGTGGAAACTTAGGTAAAGCAGTTGAGTGGGATAGTTGTGGTCCCCCTCGAGATCATGACAATCGCCGCGCCGGTTAAATGAAGAAGAAGAAGAACTAGGTATTTCTTTTTCACCTAATCGTAGTTTGTTGTTGCTTCGTTGAAAGACTTGACAGGCTGAACACTTCTGTATGTAGTCTTGAATGTCACGATTAATTTGTGACCAGAAGACAACATTTTTTTCTCGGCGCGGCGGACACACTTTGCGTAACTAAAGTGTGCATTTTGTATATACTTTAAGTACTTTAAGACATCAGCTCTCATTGCTTAAGGTATGAGAGTCTTGTGAGCTTCGTATATAATTCCATCGTAAATAGAGAGTTCTTCTCTGAAGTTCCAAAAACATTTTAGATTTTTCGGAAGAGAATCAACATCTCTCGGCCAACCTTTTAATATAAATTCACTCGGATGTTTACAGGTTTCGTCAAATTTGATTGGTTGGAGAAGCTTAGCAAGCTCTTGATCGGAGATACATAGAATCAGTTGAACCTGTAAATCTGAGTCGTTGTCATCTGGTGGTTGATCATTTACGCAGTCTCTGGTTAATGGATCAGCCATAAACATTTCTTTACCTTTTTTGTATTTTACTTCAAGGTCATATGTCAGAAGACTTAAACGGATTCGTTGAAGGTGGGTTGGCGACGAGTGAAGAGGTTTGCGGAAAATTGTCTCCGGTGGTTTATGGTTAGATTCAACGGCTTATTTCTTTCCCCAGACATCCTGGTGGAAATTTTTCACAACCCAATTTAATTGCCGGTGACTCGTTTTCAAACTGTGAATATTTCTTTTGACAATCGGTTAGTGCTTTCGACGCATACGCGACCGGTAGTTCCTTTTGCAGAAGGACTGCACCTCGTGCGGTTGAGCTAGCATCGCATCGGCTTGTAGTTTGACGTCATCGTTGACGTCATAAAGCTTTAATACTGGAGTTGTACTTATTGCTGTTTTTAGTTTTATACAAGCTTGCTCCTGATCGGTATTCCATTCCCATGGGGTTGAGTTTTCTAACAGGGGCGTAGTGGTGTTGTTAATGCTGACAAATTTGGGATGAACGAACTCAGATACGTGAGTTCTTTTCTATTCTTTGGTGTCTTCAAACGTTGAATTGCCTCCGTTTTGTCTATGGGTCAGCTTTCATTCCGTATTCGCTTATGATGTGTCCTAGGTATTTGACCTTTCGCTGCTCGAACACGAATTTTGTTTCGTTGAGTTTTAGTCCATTGTCGTTCAGGATTTTGATTACCTCCGCTGTAGTTTTTCGCAGCCCTTCACTAGATCTGGAATGAATCAAAACATCATCAATTGAAATGTGATAGGAGAGATTCCATTATGCTTTGAAACACTTCAGGGGCAGCCGAGATGCATAACGACAGTCTCTTGCAGCCGTATCTTCCCCAAGGTGTGGAAAAGGCAAGTGTCTTCTTGGTTCTATTGGAGACACGAACTTGCCAGAATTCTCATTTTGTAGTCCTAATAGGTGAAATATTTGGAACCATTAAGCTGAGCAGATATTTCTTCGATTGTTTGAATAGGATAATAGCGATGCATTAGTAGGGTCTATGCAGATTCTAATTTTGTTCCTTTTCCGAACTACAACCATAGGCGATACGGATGGAGTAGCTTCCTTCATGGGTTCGATGACATACAGTTTGGCGATTCTGTCAAGTTCTTGCTTAACATCGTCACATCATCGTGCATCATTAGAATTTTGAATTTGTTTGTATTTATAGGTGTGGATGACGCAGCTTGACGTCAAGCTGCGTCGTCTATGGGAAGGCATTTAGGTGCTCCGTCCGCCCTTAATTCGTGCATCATTAGAATTTTGAAATTTTGTATTTTAAAGGTGTGGACGACGCAACTTGAGGTGAGATTGGGTCGTCCACGGGTTTCAGTGGGAAGGCATTTTAGTGCTCCGCCCTGATTAGGGTACTAAATTAGCACCAAAAAAGCCCTTAATTCCTGCATCATTAGAATTTGGAATTTCCGTTGTGGACGACGCAGCTTGACGGACCTAAGATATTGTACACCGTTGACCTGCAAATGTGCATGATATAAGCTCTTCTCCAATCACTTTCATTCGATGATTGCTAAATGAGACAAGGTGTTTTACGCGACTTGGTTTGAGGTTAGAATTTATATTTTCGATGACACATTTTGGCAAAACGTTGCACTGGGCACCTGTGTCCAGTTTTATTTTGCCTTGCCTTCTATAAAAAGTTTTTCTGTAAAGTTGTCACTTTGTAGATTAGCATTTTCAGAAATTGTTCCAATAAGAAGTGAGTTGTCATCGTCGTCTTCGGATTCTTCGCAGAAGTTGATTTGTTTGGACGATGTGTCATTACTTTTATGGTTATTCTTCTAATTTTTGAAAGATTTCTCGAAACGATGTTTCTTGTTGCATTTCCTACACACGTGATTATAGGCAGTGCATTTGCGAATCTCGTAGTTTTTCCCACAGTTTCGACAGTCGAATCTTTTAGTTTTGTAGGTATTGCCCTTTTTAACAAAGTTGACTGTCTTGTCGCCTTCGTTGACGATTTGGGCTGACTGTTTTTGAGCCATTTATGTAACTTGACAGAGTTGAATTGCCTTTGCAAGGTCGATGTCCTGGGACAATAATTTGGTGCGAAGGTCATCACTTTGGATTCCCATCATGAGTTGATCTCTCAGTAGACTGTCGTTGAGTCCTTCGAAAGCACAGTTTTGCGCTTATAAGCGAAGTCTGGACATGAGCTCGTCTATAGTTTCACCATCCTTCTGGGCTATTTTGTTGAATTTGTACCTCTCAAATGTGGTGTTAATTTTTGGGGTGAAATATTCCTGAAAAAGATTTTTAACTGCGGTGAGTGTCCTTTCTTGGGTTGGTGGTAGATGGGAGTTGTATATTTGGAGAGCAGAGTATCCGATTGCGGACATGAACGTTGCTACCTGAACCTTTTGGGATTTTTTGTCCTTACCAGTTGCAATTTCGAAAAATTCATTGCTTCCAAAGTTTTCACTCAATAGCCATGTCTTTGTCACGTTCGATGACAATAGGTTTCGGTGGTCTAAGAAATTGGCAACGACTGTTGTCTGTCGGGGCTTGATGTGTAAGCGCCATCAGTGACTTAATGGGAATAAAATACTCTTATTTTTATTGAAAAATAATTTTGGTTTCGGCACCAAGTAAATAATAACCAAAATCAAAACTTTCCTATTCAATTAATTTATTTATTGGAAATGTTTTCCATAATTTAGAGGTAAGTACAATGCTTCGCAGGTTAGGATGACTATTGACAATGTGCATGAATGTCATATTCTAGCGAGGGAAGAAAGCTATGAGACTAAGTGGTTCTTAGTTTGACGAGTAGATGGAGTAGGTGGTATAGAGACCTGAGGGTCAGGCCATATTGCATTTTTAATTTACTTAGGGTTTGTTTCACAATGTCTGAGTAAAGATATAATTAATAACTCGACAATTAAATCATCAGTAAAGTTAATCCTGCCATTAACTTTGTGTTTCACAAATTATCAAATTTATAAATTTATGTGTCAATTAGCTACCCGTAAGTTATTCTAGTTTTATAAACAATATTATTAATGTTTTGATAGATTGAGAATGAAATTAAATTATTCAAAAATATTCGATAGTAGTTGTCGGATTGTTGATTTAAGTGTAGTTGTCCTTGTGTTAAAGTGTTTATCATATGGTATTTTTTCAAATACATACGAACTTAGTTTTAAAAAAATCTGTAATAAGCGTATCGGCGCGAAACTTTAGTACTTTAACCGTTTACCAAAGGTTTGGTGAATGTGTCAATTTTGTTTTGTCAATTCGTGGACTATCCGCGTTGCGTACAAATTAATATTTGCCAAAAGTGTTATAGATCGTAAACCAAACCACCTATGTATGTATAATCTGGGTACCTCCCTCTTTAGTGGCTTAGAACCAATCTGAGAAGTTCTGGAAGTAAAATGCAGCAAATTTTATTTTGGACATTATAATTGAAAGAAAGGTGCCGTTATGGATTGTGACAATGTAAAAAGCTCAAAAATGGTAAGCGGAACTATTGAGATACGTTAATTTAAAAATATAATAAAAACATAGGCATACACAACAAAATTTCATACAAAAATTGCATTACAACATTTAAAAAATTATGAAAGTCGTCCTCAACACAAGCCTTACGGTTTATTATACAATTCTATTTTTGGGAAAATAAAAAAAAAAATTATGAAAATATGTATTAGACCGAGAGCTGGCAGCAGATTTTGGTCGTGAGAGGAAACCAAAAGATATTAATAGTATAAGTAGTCCTGGTTAAGGTGATAACGAATACGTTCGTCTGCCAGCATGAAGTGGCATGTAGTACCACCTAAAAGTGCATCAAAAGTACAACTTTTCTGAAAATTGAAATCGGGTGGGGAAACCATTTCAAATGTAATACAATTTGACGCCATCAACTCCCTGATTACAAAAATGGTTTCGACAGACATGTATAGGTGGCCCCAAAACCCAAACAGACGTCCCCGAAAACGCGATTTTTTCGGCGTTTTTAGGCTTTAGGGAAACCACCTGAAATTGGTCGCAACTTTTAGCCACAGACTGCCTGAGTGTGAATATGTACGTGACAGACGTCTAAGTGGCCCCGAAACCCCCGACAGACGTCCCTGAAAGCGTTTTTTTTTTTTAGCGTTTTTTGTCAAAACGGAAACCACTTGAAATGTATCACAAACGAAAGATCTTGACCCCCTGAGTGCGATTATGTACATGACAGACATCTAAATGACCCCGAAACCCTGACAGACGCGATTAAAGTCGCGGATTTTTTATTGAAATTTCTAGATAATTGATATACGCCAACAAAATGTATCGCAATCGGAAGGTCTTCACTACCAGAGTATTAATTTATACAAAAATTAGTTTATAGTGTCACCCAACAGCTGGAAAGTCGCGAAATAAATCGCGGATTTTTATTTAATTTTTTTAGTAATAGGAAAAAGATCTTGACTCAAAACAAATTAAAATGTAAGTGACAGACGTTTGAGTGACCCCAAACAACTGACACCCGTGATATAATTCGCGGATGTTATTATTTTTTTTAAATTGTATATTAGTGGTAGCTTCTTCAAATGTTTACCAATTCAAAGGTTTTGACTCAAGAAAGTGAAAATATAAGTTACATGCGTTTGAGTTTCGCCAAACTGCTGAAAAACGCGATAAAAGTCGCGGATGTAATTACTAGTTTGTCAGTTAGAATACAAATCTCTTGAAATGTATCTCAATTTATAGGGCTTGACTCCCTGAGTCGGAAAATGTAAGTGACAGACGTTTTGAGTTACGCCAAACTATTGAAATCCACGATATAACTCGCCTTCAAATATTATTGTTGTTTTTTCTTCCAATTTAAATTGTACCTACCTAATTTTTTAAACTTAAAATTCAAATAAAAAATTACCCTTAAGAGATGAGAATTTTATTTTTGGGTAACAAATTAGCATTTAAAAAGCTACAATTTTGGACGTCAAAAAAATTGTCATTTTCGAATGTTCGTCCGCTAACTTCAGACTTATTTTAGCGGAAATTTGAATAATTAAAAAACTATTATAGTTACAGAATTTAATATTTTTAAAACTTAAGAGCATTAAAAAAGCTACAAATTTGGGTACCAATTTTATTTCAAAAATCTTATTATTTTGGATTTAGTCCGCTAACTTCAGACTTATTTTAGCGGAATTTTCAATAACTCAAAAACTAAGCGAGCTACAAATTTTTGGATTGAGCAAAAAATTAGCATTTAATAAGCTACAAAAACTGATATCAACTTTTTTCGATTCCGCCACAAAGTGTCCGCCAAAATAAGGGACGTAAAAGGTTTTGACTAGCTGAAAAGGAAATTTTGAAGGAAACATGTTTTGAACACACCAAACCATTAAAATAAGCGATATAATAAGGCTTATATTCTTTTGTATATGAAATGTGAAATTGCACTAAAACTCAGTTCACGTTTTTATAATTGTAGTAAGCTCGCTACGACATAGCTTTCTTTTATCGTTAGGGTGTTGAGAGCATCAATCTTGCACACCCCAGATATTTTGATGGGACTCTTTTGATTCTTATGACAAATGAGCCATGTGTTCCAAATTTCATCACAATACCGTTGGAACTCGGTTATGTTATGTCAGTTGCACAAACATTTCTGTCATCTGTTTATAAAAATAAATTTACTTTTTTCAAAGGTGTATGGTTTCATAAGATTGTGCACTAAAAACTACCCTAAATTCATGTTATGCTCAGATAATATCAAGGCAAACATATATCGGTTTGACATACATCCGAATTCCCCTATTGAAAGCGATTATGCAAAAAAAATCTTGGATTTAGGTAGGCTTCGGATATGCCGTAGAGTGCGAAATTCTGCGTCGGCACCAATCTTATGATACCATTGTTTTCTGACAAAAGAAAAACCATTTCTCGCCGAGGGTATTGTGCTCCCCTAGCGCACAAGGGTGGGGAAAGGACCACAAAATTAAGATGGATTCAAGTATTCTGAATCCAATGATACATTCCACGTCGTCGTCTGGTTCTCGATTTATAGGAATTTATGTAGAATTTCGTTGTTATAACCTGATAAGGAGGCAACCCTTATATCTCCGCTCCGGTCTGCCAGTGTCGCCACCGTGGCAACACATCTTAAAAGTAAATTTAGGATGTGGACTATTAGTGTACGAAAGCTCATCCCGTCACTACTCTAGTACCCATTGCCCACACAAAAATTCACAAAAATGTTAGTATATATTTTAATTTTTAATCTTGATTCTTGAATTTAAACCGCTATCAGCAAGTTAGGCTTCTTAAAAAAAAATTGGCGCAACATTTTAGTTCATTTACGATGTTTAATCATTTTTAATATAATACTAGGTTAATAATTGTGTTTTGCTAATTTTAAACGAGTTAAGCAACTACTAATATTACTAAAGTTAAAATCATCAAAAGGTTTTTTTATCTTTTAAGTATCGAACTAAATCCATAATGACATTTTGACTTTTATAAATGTGTAAATCAGGGATGTTTGTGATTTGTTTGCACGAGCTTTCACTTTTTTGGACGTTTATGAAAGAAATTGGCTTCGTTTGGTACTAGTTAAAAAGTATTTTAAATTTAGAAAATTTTAGTTAACAATTAAAGAATTAGAAAAATGTTAAGTAGAGTCATACTAAACCCTTTATAAAAGACTAGCAGCCGAATCTATAAAGAAATTTTAAAGGCTTCTTAACTCTAAACTACCTCTAAATATCACTTAAGTGTGAAATCGGTATCTATAATCAATTTCCACATTTAAGCAACGTAACTTAAACACCTCTTAACTTAAACACCATCCAAAGCGTTTAAAGGCTTAGCAAAGCCAACTTAAATTTATTTTGACACATGAGAATTGTTTTTTTTTTATCAAAACAAATTGTGCGCAGGTTGAGTAAGGAAATATTTATGTGTGTACTGTTATGGCCGGGTTTAAATTGTTTTGTTTTGTTTTGTTTTTTTTTTTGTTAAAGAAAATAATATATAATAAACGATATACTTTCTCACCAATATAGAACGATATACTTTCTCACCAATATAGGAAGGAAATTTCTGAAAACCAAATAAAAAAAAAACCGAAGTGGAATGGTTTCATTTCTTCTGTCTTCTGTGTTTGATTATGCATACACATATACACCCAGTTGCTTCTCTTTCTGTCTTATTATTTGTGCACTCTTTTGTGTATGCAAATTTTTTTTGAAATCTGACAGAAATAGCCTGAGAGGGAAAAATGTACTAGAAATTTGTATCAGATTTGTCAATTTTCTTGCGTTACGTTACATTACGGTTGTTTAGTTAAGTATGAAAGGAATATTGATTATAGATACAAATTTAAGTAACGTGATTTAAAGGCAACTTTAATATTTAAGCAAGCTTAACTAAATAACCTCTAAGAGGCGTTTTAAGATAATTTTATAGATACGGCTGTAGGTATTTAAATTTAGCGGCATTGTTTTTAAGCAAGATTAGCACATGCTAACAAAATCAAAATTTGTTACCAGTGTTTATTTTTGAGCACTGATTTCAGATATTCCAGTCTTGACATGAAAATAACAGTTTTTTATTATATTTGAGGTCAACCAAGAAACTCGTAATGGCATGAGAAACGCTTCGTGTAACGCTAACGCTACTAGATTCTCCACTAATTCAAATACAGTTTTTTTTTAATGCCGGGAAGAATCAAATCGTTTTTTATTAGGTGTGTTATGCCTGTTCCAAAACAGAATAGTGAAAACAAAGGAAATTAAGAAGGGTTATCAAGTTAAAGCAACTAACAAACTAATTTTTCCTCGTCAAGAATAGATCGTATTAGCACTATTAAATTGAGATTTGGGGAGGAAAATAAGTTTACTTTTTTTTTATTAATTGATATGAACCTTAAATAAGCAAAAGAGCGTTTTTCTAAATTTTTGTTTGATGTCTCGAAAACCACAAAATTAACACCGTACAATCAGTCAAATAACACAACGAACGGAAAACATTTAGTTACTTCTAGCAATAACATCACTATAAACCTAAAGTTATAAAAACATTTGGGGCAAAATGTGGTCATTTAAACGTAAAAGAAATATTTTTCTAAGTTTTCCGAGCTTAGTTGCTCTGTATAGATTTTGCTGTGGAAAACAATTTATCATCGAATTTGATTACAATCACACAAAAAACACATTTTGAACATTTTCGGGGGGAGAGATCAAACCCCCGTGATCCCCCCTGGCTAAGGCCTTACTTTAACGTGAAATTTGGCTAGTAAAAAGTTATCCGCTCCCTATGACATGTAACACATTTATGTAATACAAATTATGTGTTGAAATACGTATTAGTGTTGTCTCGCCGCCACTGCTGTTAAATTCTATAGCTTACTTATTACACAACTTGTACCGATGAAATAAACACACCCATAAGGCGAGGAAATAAAGACTCAAATTAGAAATAAACATGGCTGTCCTCTAATTCTGGCTCATAGGAAAGATAATTGCTTTATTTTATTTGTACATAGATTTCAACATATTATTTTGCAGCCAAGATTTGATATATTTTAAAAATAACAAATGGATTTTTTTGACAAAATTCTCCATCGATTTCGATATTTCCGCTTCTTTATTGTTTTTGATATCGACCCAAAATTAGTCTGGAAACTATTTTTGTTGCTTCCTCAACCCAATGAACCAAATTTTTTTTAATTTGTCAAGGTTGAATAAAATGCAAACAAAACAGCAAATTGCTACGAACCAATGGCAAAGGGATCGGTTGAGGATGTATAGGTGAAAATTGCTATACCAAATCCACAGTCGGAATAGGAAGAACCTTAATAGATATTTCGGAAAAAAATAAATTTAATTATTTTGTTCGCTCCTATCGTTAACTCGTAGCGCAGAAAAGTATATTATACATATAATATGTTATGCGATTACCTATGCGTGTACTGTACAAGTACTACATGTACCTACATAGCTACATAGATAGATAGGTAGATAGTCTATGATGTCCTGTGTGAATTATCAGACCGAAAAATATAATCAAAATAATTTCCTCGAACTAAATTATTCGCAAAACTGGTTATACTCCATTATCTTTACGAGATTTTAAGACTTCTTGATATTTGTCTTCTTCTATTTTTCGTCAGAATGGAAAAGCATCTTCAGTAGGTATTGACTAAAATTCACCCATTCCATTTAAAAAACCGTTCGTAATGCAAAGTCCTTTTTTCCTTACGTTTGGAATAGTTGCGGACTGCTATTGTGTGTAGCTTAAGAAAAAGATATTTTGTTGGACTGGCATAGGGGCTTAAGTATGTTCTTTGGATTTTCCATTTATTTTATGGCTTAATTTTTAAGATAATGCGTTTGGTTTGTTTGTTTTATTTCATTTTTCCATTAGCAAAACAACTCATAAACAAAAATAAATTGCCTTTGCTCTACGTTCTGGTGATATAATCAAATATCTTCTAGTATTCTCACGTGTCTACGTAGTAATCACTTGGCTTTTTCATCCCTGCATTAAATGGAACGAGAAACGAACAAAGAAAAATGTCACTTGGCATTGGTATTAGATACATAGGTTGATATACCTACCTAGTAGCAGAAAAAAACACACATAAATAAAGGATACTGCGAAACTTTTATTTAATTTTCAGTCAGCATTAGCGTAAAAAGGGATCAAAGAAACTTAAACAGCCAACAAATGAACAAAACGTTTGCAAATAACAAAATAAACATTGAAAAGAAAAGGAAGTGGGAAACCCATCTATTTTTGAGGATAGGGAAGCAGAAAATTTACAGATTTTGTTGTATACCTACTCCCAAGCCATAGAAAACGAATAGACTGTACAAATATTTTGAGATTAGTTCAGGAAAATTAGTCAAAATAAGGTACACATGCGGGAAAAAATCCCAGAAAGCTGAATTTTGGTATAAACGTTCTGTGAACCTTTCTTAATAAGCCCAGAAAGTTCCGTCTTAGGTGCTAGCTTTTTTATAACGATAAAAATATAAAATAAGTTTTTTTTTTTTCAAAAAATCAAAATATTTCCATTTCTAATGGTTTTTCGTCCAAAACACTTCAAAATGAAATAACATAAAATTTACAGTAAAAAGGGCATACATCTTCACTTATTCTGAGTTATTAAGCGTTAAAAAAGTAATATTTTTCAAAGTCAATTGTAGTGCATATAGGTAACGTTTTTGAAAACATCTGAATACAAAGTTTATTCATTATGGAACATTATATACGGAAACATTATTATTTTTTTTTAAAAACCAACGGTTTTAAAGATATAGATTTTTTAAAAGTTTGACAAAAAGTTCAAATGTATGTTTTTTTTGCTTTTTATTCCTAAAAGCACAAGTTGTCGAAAAAAAATCTTAAGCTATGTTTAAAGATCATAATATTCTCTTCAAAAAAAAATATTGGGATTCTTTTCATACGAGTCATAAGTCGCAAGATATTGTGACTTCGATAGTGTCAACTGCCAAAAAAAAAACGAATGTTCGCATACGTATACCTTTTAAACTGTAACCTTAATCGAAAAAGCTTCTTCTAAAAGCGGACAGGTACCTCTTTTGTAGTTGAAATAACCAACTATTAAATACTTTATTATAACTTGCCAATAAATTGTATGCCTTAATTCAAGCTCTGATTTAACTGACCAAAAATGTGGTCAGTTTTTTTTTGTAAAATATTAAATGACTTTCACCACAAAACATGGAGGGCCTACAGAACACTGCCCGTGAAAACAAACAATTTTTTTCAAAATTGAATTGTTATTTTGGTTGTGTTTTTCCAGAACAGCAATTTCTATCTGACCACAGAAATGATTTCTGTGGTTATACTTTAAATTTTTAAATTCTGAAAGTTTAACTATTGTGAAAAACGCACACAATTATATTTAAATAATTAATTTAATAGGTATCACTAATAGTACAGTAACTATATACTTTCACGTATGCGTCAAATCTGATATTTCTGATTTTTTGCTGAGTTGTTCAGGATATTGGCCTAATAAATAACCTAAGTTTTCGACCTCGAGCGGCGACAGCTTCATGGTCAAAAATCAGAAAAACCTAGATTTTTTCGATTTTTTTAGGTATTGGTAATTTTAGTCCCAAATAATTAATTTTAACAAAAACCATTGTTCTACGAATTCAAAGTACCTAAATTTGCTTCAACTTGAGACCAAAGCCACTCTGTACCCCCAATGGTTTCCAAAATACAGTAATTCAAAATTTACCGATAAGAAATTAAATATAAAAAGTAGTGTTATCAAACAGTATAATGGAAAATAAAGAATGGTTGACATAAATGCATCAAAGCACTGGAGAGTGTAGATTGGGTCAGAAGAATAGGACAATCATACGGAAAGGGGGGTCTATATACCCCCGTTAAGATGGGAGGGGCAATTATCTAAACTAATAACTTAAGGTGGAAACAACACTGTTGAAAAACAATGGTTACACCCACAATATTCTCCTATAGCTTATCTTAAGCCCAGAAACCCATTCTTGATTTATCTTTTTCCATAAGGTTTTTTAATCGATAGCTTTTGAGAAATTAATTTCCAAACTCAACATTCTGCAAAAGAATTTTCTACTATTTACTTAGTAGAAACAGGATCCTTGGAGCAATTTGCTTTTTTAATGTTTTGAGTTTGGAAATGGATTTTTCAAAAAGTATCGAATGAAATAACTTTATTGAAAAAGAAAAATGAAGAATGGGTTTCTGGGCTTTAGATAAGCTAAAGGAGAATATTGTGGGTGTTTTGAATTGTTGTATTTTGGAAACCATTGGGTGTACAGAGTTGGCTTTGGTCTCAAGTTTAAGCAAATTTAGTTACTATGGATTCGTAGTACAATGCTTTTATTTAAAATTAATTATTTGGGACTAAAATTACCAATAACTAAAAAAAGGGGAAAAATCGCTGTTTTTCTGATTTTTGACCATGAAGCGGTCGCCGCTCGAGGTCGAAAACTTAGGTTATTTACTAGGCCAATATCCTGAACAACTCAGCGAAAAATCAGAAATGCCAGATTTGACGCTAACGGTGCCGTCCATACAAACGACAAGGTTACTGGACTATAAGTATTTTCCTTTTTTTTTCGTGACCTTTCTTCAAATAAATGAAAATACTAATGTGGGCTTTAGGTCAGTTTTTGAAAATTCTTATTGTATTTTAATTGTTTATTTATTAATTAATTACAACTAAAATTTTAATTGATTTATTTAAAATTTTCAAAAACTGACCTAAGGCCCACATTAGGATTTTCATTTGTTATCACTAAGGTTATATTTACACAACTGACAAATAAACCAGTATTTCAGTTAAAGAACGATCAAAAATAATTCCTTTTTTTGAATTTGTTGACTTTTTTTTCCAAAGTTTGGAAATAAATAAAAGAATGGACTCTTAAATTCTCTTACCATTTTTTTGAAAGAAATACTTCCAATTTTTCAATACTGTGAAAGGAGGATAACTAAATTAGATAAAAAACGACAACTATGAAAATGATGTTTTCACAATGAAATTTTTTTAAATTTGAAAATTAAAAAAGTAACGGAGAACAAAATTGTGCTCAAAACGGGACCAATGCAAATCGATCGAGAACTGTAGGTGATGAAAAAAAAAAGTTAGTGGGTGGTCGAAAGTGATAATTTAATTGATCTTCTTTCACAACAAAAGTTAATAACTAAAAGTTCCAGATAGGACTTCACGCTGGAGGTCTGGTATGGGTTCAATTATGAGCCTCGGCCATTTAAAGTTTTTTTTCAGGGCTACTGCACCTTGCAAGGAATTGACAAATTCTCCAGGAGTATCATGAATAAGAGCTTCTCGTCTAGCCGTTCGGATTCGGCATACAATTTTTAGGTCCCCTCCATTCCTGTCGACACGCGCATAGAGGAATGGTTGAGAGTTATAAGTCACTAGGCCCTGATTTTTCACGAGCTGTGTTGCGCCACCTAATTTTTTTTTATTTATAAAAATCTGTAGGTTTATGAACACAAAATATTCAAACAGTAAACAGTACCAGGTACGCGTATATATATTACCGTTAAAGTCCGGAGTCCGTTAATGCTGACATTAGCTAGTCGACATTAAATGTATGCTGTTCCGTTAAAGTACGGAATTAAGAAAGCCTGGATGTTTCGTCAGTTTTTCTTGGCTTATTTTATTTCTCCATTGCATACAAGGATGTAAACCGTGTTTTAAAAAAGTATCAAAATTATAAAAAAGTGTATCAAATTGATCTTTTATCTTTTTTCAACAAAAATAAATCTGTTTTTGAAAAGAAAAAATCAAAAATATCTAAGAATTTTCCCGAGATTAAAATACGATATATTTGAAAGATTAGTTCTATCAGGAACGGAAACACACATTGGTCTGAAGCCAAGAAATGTTTAGAAAAACAAGCTAATCATCCAATCACTAAAACGGGTATTCTTAAACAACTGTATGCAAGATCTGAATTAATTGTTTGTCCTAAAAAATGCTAACCAAAAATGGTGTTCCTGAAGTTGAAATTTCTTTACGCCAAACAGCAGCAAAACAATCCTCAGGTAGTGGGCAGGGATTTAAAAATGAGAAAAATGAGATGTTTTCTATTGAATAATTATTGTTTTTCTTAGTTTTTTTTTTTTTGTTAATTGAGGTAAGTAAGGTTTGTTTTTGTTTTTTTTTTTAAACAATCTGTATCTAAGTTTTTTGTGCTTATAAATAATAAACTTTTATGTAAATCCTAACGTGAAAAGCCTTGAAATTGCAATAATAAGTTTTTATTTAAATTGTTGTTTGATTGTTTTTAGTTAGTTTTTTTTTCAAGTGTTGGTAGCTTTAAGAACATTTTCTAGAAGTTTTTCTTCCATTTTTTTTAAACAACTGTATCTGCTCTCTTAATTCGTAACTTAGTTACCTATAATAATTTAAAAAAAAAAATAAAGCTGTTTATAGGGCTGGCCACGAGACGAGAAAATTCTCGGGCTCGCATGAAGAGAACGGGTTGTCCCGAAATCGTATTTTTCGAAGACGAGACCGAGACGAGACTTAATTATACGAGACCGAGACGGGACTGAAAATTTTCGATATTAACGAGACCGAGACGAGACTTACAAAAGTCTCGCAGGGTCTCGACTCGTGGCCAGCCCTAGCTATTTATAATGTTTATTATAAAACTCAAGCACGAAAGTCAAAGCCCCATAATCTTTCACGGTAAATAAAACAGTAATTACACACATATCATACGAAATATATTTTCTTTTAATTTATCAACACAACGCTAGAAAATGATCACATTTTTAAATATTCGTACCTATAACAAGACATTTTGCGGGAACATCATTGCTGTGAAATATGGCACACACACAATCACAACAATTACAAATTGGAAGAAATCGATAACAAATGGTTGAATGCAGAAAGCCTAACTCAGTTCGGGAAAACAATGCAATGGATTTATTTGGAAATTAACAATAATATTGATAATTTCGGTCTTATAATCAATGTTTGTAGGAAAGAGAAAGTGTTTGTTTCTACTTTTTTTGAAAAATATACAAGGACGTATGCAGGGAGAGATTTTTGCTCCCCCATTATAATAAAAACAAAAATAGAATCATAAAATTTTGAGATGAGTCTCGTCGTAGAATTTTATACTCTACAGCATTTCGAAAGTACATTTTTATCCATGTATTAGTTTTTTGTATAATCGCTTTGAAAATGGGGGAGGTGAAGGTGGAAGTAATCAAACCACTTTATATTTGGCTTGGAATAATCTAAGCATAATAAGAAGATGAAGAAATTTAAATATTGAAATTACTTCTGTTTTAAGTGACTTAATCTAAGCATATGTCACATGAACTCAGGGTAATTTTTAATGCCCAATCTTATGCAGTCAAAATAATTTCAATATAATTTCCCTAGAAAAAGTTATAACCTTTTATAAAATGATGACTAATTTTTTTAGTGAAACGAGCATAATATCAAAATTAATTAATTTTTCCATTAAAGCGACGATTACTTTCTTAATGGTGATTGTATCATCTTAATTTTATTTAAATTGGATTCAGCGTTAAAATATACTTTAAAACCATGTACCATATTGAATATTTCTACCGCGATTACATAAAAATAAAATGTTAGGTTTATAACTCATATTTTCCTTCCGCCTAAAAACACACCCCTGGAACCAATATTTGCATGTATCCTTTTGAGTCTTGGTTCTAACAAGCAATAAAACATTTCTACCAATTTTCATCAACATACCAGTTTTGGGAAGGGTTTACTGGTAATAGTAATTCACTTTTTCTTTCACTCAAAAAAACACCCTTTCGCCCCAGCTATTTTGATGGGCTCTTTTGATTCTTTTTACTTACGACAAATGAGACATGTGGGCCAAGTTTCATCACCATACCATTTAAATTTGGTGATGTTATGCACGTTTCTCTAAAAATTTAGTCATCATTTTATAAAAAGGTTATTATAACTTTTTCTATTAAATTATATTAAAAATTATTTTGATTGCATAAGATTTTTTCTGATACATTTTTATAAATATGACAAAAGTGCCTACATGTGTTCTAAAATTCAATTTTATCAATCATTACCAAAGTTAAGATTTTTCAAATTTGGATTATCAAAAATGCATGGGATTTCCCATACAAAACTTCAGACGTCTTGGGGGTTAAGGTTAATAAAATGAGCTAAAATTTCGTACAGGAATTTTTCTTTGTTTATTTAGAACAAATTAGGGGGTTGCGTCATACAAAATAAGACAATGACCTTCATAAGGACTACTCTAATATATATACTATACATATATATATATATATAAATGTGTCTCTCATATAGTTTGAATATGTGCAGGAGAAAATAAATATTTAAATGAAATTGGATTTTTCAATTTATAAGCTTTTTAAATGCCTT
Source organism: Melangyna quadrimaculata (assembly GCA_949320155.1). Lineage (NCBI taxonomy): Eukaryota > Metazoa > Arthropoda > Insecta > Diptera > Syrphidae > Melangyna > Melangyna quadrimaculata. Next base: position 97,482,724 of record OX439485.1, read on the forward strand.
TTATTTGTCGAGACAACCGACAGCGACGAGACTCTCGGTAAATTTCGGTCTTCGGATGCAGTCTCGTCCTCGTCTCGGTCTCGTCATGAGACCTTCTTATAAATATTCAATATCAGTTGCTGAGATATTGGTGATTAACATAAAAGTATCTTTTTTCAAACAAATAGTTCTAATGATTTCCTTTACCTTCCAGCTGTATTTTAATTGTAATAACAAGTATGTATACTATATTCATAGATGGTTTAAGGATTATTGCTTCATTTTGCAAACATTTTAATGACTTGGTTTTTTTCATTTTTATCTTATTTATTTCATCGTATGTATACTAAAACATCAATCACACACCTTAAATCACAAACCCAAGTTCGTGCAATCTATGCTTGCTTTATTTAAAATAGGTACCTACATTAATTGGATGTCAAATCTCAAAAGTTTTGCAAATCCTTACTTCATTTTCGCAGGGCAATTAAAATATTTCAACAAGCAGCGCCCTTCATTTGAAGGGAAATTCCAGATTTCAGGAACTTCTCTTGAAACGGAAACAGCACTTTATGAAAACAACACATAAGAGTTTTAAGTGCGAAAGAAGACAATTGACGAGAAAACGACTTGTTCTTTCCGTCTTCATGTCTTATAATTGCAATTTGAAAACGATTTAATTAAGAACGACTGGAGTGCCACTTGTAAAGGATTGTTATTATAGAAATAAAATCTATAGCAAAAAATAATAATTCCATTATTTATATCTCAGTCCTTAATTATTGATGACTGATGATTTGTTTATAGTTTTTCATTTCCGTCTAAGTGATTTCAAAACAAAATTTATATTTTTTATATTTTTCAACAAGAAGAGGGAATTATTGTACTTGGTTTTGAGAAATGGTTATAGGCTCTTATACACCATACAAAATGTTAGACATATGATTCCGAAGAAGGCATTGCGGAGGCTATAGAGGTTTACTATAGGACCTTAAGGGTTGCTCTTAAGTGTTCAAGCGTTTTATTTTACCTATAACTTTTATGATGTAAAAAAAGAAAACGACAAGGATAAGGGTGAAAATTGAAATAGCATTTAATGTGCAAATTGTATTAGGGATGAATTGAAAAAGGTCTATTGATATTCTCCGTTTGGGTTAATCTTCAATTTGAATAAAATGACTACACGTAAGGAATACGTTTAAGTAGGCTAAATATGGGTACGGGATTATTATTTTTGTTGAATTTTAAAATATTAGTGTCTCTTCTTTAATTTTATGTTTACATTCTCAAATTAAAAGAAAGTGTCCATTTAGACGCATCACAACCACAAGTTATACGTGCTTTTTGCAACAAGAAATTAATAATATCCTTTATTCTTCAAATTAATTTATTTGGTGAGCCCAAAGAATCCAATTCAATATTTCAAGAAGCAAGAAATGACTGAGGCCATCGATGTTGAGTCAGTAATTAAAGAGTTTGCTGCAATTAAAAGCAGGAGAGTTCAGATGTAAGCAAGTTCTCTTTTATAAAAATACATTTTTAAAAAATGAATTATATAGGTTCACATACACAACGATACCTTTTTTAACTTTAATATCTTTTTCTTTTACATCAAAATTCTTTATTTAATTTATTTATTTTATTTAAAAATATATGTATTTATTTTTCCTAATTTATATACAATTTAATGGAAGCAATTATTAAAGAGAAAATGCATTAGAAAAATGGCGTATTCTATTTCTTTTTAGAACTTCAATTTAAATATTATTCAATTTATTATGAATTAACGTTGGTTCGCTGATTTTTTTAAGTGATTGGAAACTCATTAGATTTGCGAATAAGAGTGGGTCGTTTATCCGGATGGAGATTAAACAATGAGAAATTGATCAATAAATGTATGTGCCAAATAAATTATAATAATTTTCCTGCCGCGAGCTAGTGTTTTTAAATATATGTATAATAGGGATATCCCCTGGCGGCAAATTGTTTAAAGTTTTTGTACCAGGTTAATAGCTGTTATACAATTTTACTGTTCTGAAAAAAGCTAATTTCTGTAACTTCTTTTAAAATTTGTTTATTGGCTGCTCTTCCATGCAAATGGTTGAAGATAATTCTTTATTATGTACCCGTTCATGTAGCACCCTTGTATCCGCGGTAATGGAATTGCCTTATTACGGTTTTTTTTTCATATTTTATCATTAATTTGTTATTTTATTCAATCAAATACACGTTAATATCATTTTATTGCGCCGTGGTATGTACTTAGTTTCTACTTTTTTAAAGCTGGAGAAAAAACTCAGGGGGCGGCAAAAATTGGGTCTGCCCCGGACGGCAAAAACCCACGCTACGCCACTGCCCTCATAAGAAACTTCACAAGAAACTCACCACAGGAAGGTGATTTTTTTTATTGTGAGGTCGGCCAGCTGATTTGTCGAAACAAACAGATTTCAAAGCAAACAAATCTGATTTGGAAAGTATTAAACATTAATAATAATGAAATCTATTGGTAAGTAGCAGTTCATTGAAAGGTTTCAACACTATGGGGCGTATTCATAGTCATTTAGAGCTGTGTCTAAGTTAAACTATGTTCAGTTGAATTTTCGGACGTTGATTCTATTGCCCCCCCCAAACAAAATCCTGCGTACGCTACTGAATGGGTCGTATTCATATAGTCATTTTAGAGCTGTGTCTAAGTTAAACATAAAGGTTTAGTTGAATTTTCGGGTGTTGATTGCATTTTGTTAAGTTTATCATTTCAAAATATTTGAAGCTATTTGTCTAGTTTACCAGGTTAATTATCTTATAAAAATATAAAACCAACAATTTGTAATTAAAATGGGTTTGTATTCATTGAGTCAAAATTGTCTTAAACTGTAGTTTAGTTAAACCTGGGTCTATCTGCGACTATGAATATGCCCCTTTATTTATGTTTTAAAATTCTTATATTTAATGTTCAAGATGGTCAGACAAAAAACAAGTGCCGTGTGAGCAGCTTGCTAAGAGGAACCTAGAACTGTTGGTGACGAATATGTGCAATG